>VTGD01000219.1:0-37214 GCA_013406985.1 Calonectria crousiana | reverse complement strand
TTTTGGACTACTCTTTCCCCCTGCAGCAGCGAGTCAGAAAAAATTTCTATCCTTGAAAAATTTCGCTCTGGTAATTGTTGCTGCAGTGATTCTGACACGTCAGACCTGACACTTGTGTGCTATTCCCGGATCTCCGCCGTCGTTAGCGAGTCGACCAGTGGGCGCCGGTGATGATGGACGATGCCCTTGGCGATCCCTCATCTTGGCCTCGTTATTCGTCAATAGCTTGGCAACGCAGAATTACTTGCGGGGAAGACGGGCTCAAAAGCTCATCACGTGTTCGGTAAGGGCACTTTTGTAGGATAAGATCTGCCAGATTATTCCCTCACGTGATTGAATAGTCTCAAAAGAGAGAGGCACCCGAATCTTGATCACAGCGGCTAGTGTTGGGAGCCAGTGCTCAGTGTCCGGTCACAATGTGTAATCTTACAAAGAATGACAGAGTAGATTTATGTGGATCTGGATGGATGCACATCTTTACTTTTGGGCATTGGTTAGGTGTCGGATGAACCGACTTGTCACATATCTACCTGCCCAACTACGAAAAGGAGTAGCTCGCATGGGCCAGCAGGTCTTCCAGAAGGCCGGACGAAAAAAGAAACGTGGATGGCTGGATGGAACCCCGCCATGCTGGTACGGGGAAATTGAAGGGAATACATGGCGTCGATAGACGTTAATAGGCGGTGGTGACGATGGGTAGAGGAATACGGCCTCTCCGGTACCGTTTGGTTATATTGGCTTTTTTTGGTAACAAGGAGAAGTCGTGCCCGCCAGTTCGCGCTCGCACGTGCCGGTGTGTCTGTGCCTGCGTGACCTTCTTGGTCCCTGGTGCCATGCTTGATGGGAAGCGCCAAGGGCGGTTCTGCGATCAGTCCGTCTCATCGGGATGTTATGGCCTTTCATGCGCCACCGGCCGCTCGGACAAATAGCAGCGGAATTAACCCACGGCGCGCGTCGATCATCAGCGGCGGGTATCAAGCAGAGACAATTGAGCGGCGATCATATCAAGGTTCGGCATCGAGATACAGAAACGCACTCGGCCCATCTCTTGGTGATAAACCTCCGGCGGCTAACAGTGGTGAGACGACATAGCAGAAGAAAACCCATCAGAGCCTGGGATTGGAAAGACAGGGCGAGGGCCGGCTGTTACAAAGTGAGATGAGCTGGGGGGCCCTTGACCATCCCCGGATTAGCCCAGCCTTGAGGGTCTCCGACCCCGGCACGTCGGCGCTGTGGGTGTGGGTGTGGTGGGCTGCTGGGGCTGGAGAGGGACAGCTCCAGAGGGCTGATGTTGACGCTGACCTTGCTCTCCACACACTCTCCCCCACCATTCCCTTTTCATCACCAGCCCATGATCACACACTTTACGGCTCCCCCAACAGGAACAACTACCAACCAAGCAGTTATCATATACCAGACTACAATGACTTTGCTTCCAGCCACGACCTGGTTCGATGTTTCTCCCAGTCTCTGGCCCTCCTGATCTCGGTTCAATACACATCCCCCACCTGCCAGTGGCCGTGTTGCTGGTGGTGCTAAAACAACGCCAAATGTATTGTCCATTGTCCTGTCAGTGCGGCCACACGACGACCATCCCTGTCGCGCGAGCTCCGGGATCATCCCTCCGATGCGCAATGAAGATGACCGCCATGGCGACTGCGCTCGCCAGACGCCCTCAGCTAAGAGGCCGGGACTACACACCCCTTGCTGCCACACAACCCGCCGATTTGCTGCTGGCTCGCTGGCTCTGCTACGCACCTCAATACTTGCAGCTCCGTCGCTCGCAAGCCATTCCTGCTGGCTGTGGAATACAAGTGCAGATGCTGTGCGGACGGGGGCCATGGAATAACTAAGCGATTGTGCCATTAATCTTTTCTCTCTTTCTTCGCTTCCATCGTGGTCTCTTGTTCTCACGCATACTCCCGGGCCATTATCTGTCACAGCACCATAATTCCAAGTTGCTCGCACCGACTGAAGATTCCTGGAACATGGGCCAAAACCCGCCACGTTAGAACGGCGCCTTGATCCCACATCGTCCGTCCTTTTCCTCCAACGTCCTCGTCCTGCCCCGTGCGACCCCAGCTTAGCATCATCAACCAGACGCCCCCGTTCAGGACCCCCAGAAGGGTTGACGGCATCTGCACGCTAGACGGCTAATAGCTCGTTTCCCTTAGTACCCTTCCGAAAAAGCACGCCCTATCATCATCTACTCCCCTTTGAGCCGGCGCCCAGTTCACGTCCCTCGCTTGGGCAATGTCGATGGTCTCTATTTGAATCTGCGCGCCCCCTCTTCGTATGTTCTCGTCATACCCTCCATGGCTATTCCTTGTCACCCCTCCACCATCCTTTACGCTTTGCTCTCTCGATGAGGGCCAATCACCATTAGTTGTTTCTTTTCCGCCGACGTTGCTTTGTTTCCTCGCATCTGCATCTCATCACGGCCTAGTTCCCGAAGATTCCGTCTTTTATATTCTGCACGCCATCCGCCTTTTTTACATTTATTTTTATTTTCAATTTTCAATTTTTATTTTAATTTCTTTTTTACTTCCCTTCCTTGGCCTCGTCTCTCATTGAAATATATTTACCCCTTTGGTATCAGTCAACTTAGCTTACTGGGCTTTGGCCCCGGCCTGTCTCTTTCATCGACGCCGACGAGGCATGCAAGTGGTCCATTGACGATCGAACGCGCACTTCTCCTCGACGACTCGATTGTTACTCGCCTTCTTGCCGACTAGCTTTGCCAACACCTCCACTATGGATCTCAACGAGCATCTGACCCCACCGCAGCTGGAGGCCCTCAGCGTCGTTGAGCGTGTCTGCTCTGTCTTCTCTCTATTGGGATCCCTCTTCGTCATCGGCACCTTCATTGCTTCCAAGTCATTCCACAAGCCAATTAACCGCCTCGTCTTTTACGCATCGTTCGGCAACATGATGACCAATGTCGGCACCCTGATGTCAAGACAGTACATTCACGCCGCAGACTCGGTTGGCTGCCAATTTCAGGGCTTTTTGATCCAAATGTATGAGGGAATCTTTGCCTCGGTTGGATATTGCTGACAAACTGCAGGTTTATGCCCGCTGATGCCTTCTGGACGCTTGCCATGGCCATTAATGTGTACTTGACCTTTTACTTCAAATACGATGCTCGTGCCTTGCGCAGAATGGAGATTCCTTACCTCATTGCGTGCTATGGTGTTCCGTTTATCCCGGCCTTTGTTTACATCTTTGTCAAGAACGACCAGGGCCATCGAGTTTACGGTGATGCCACTTTGTGGTGCTGGGTGGCCCCCGAGTGGGACATTTGGCGCATTGCCACCTTTTACGGTCCCATCTGGTGAGTGGGATGGCTGGAAATCGCAAGAACTTATCTGACAGCAGCAGGGTTGTCATCATCATCACCTTCTTCATCTACATCCGCTGCGGCCAAACGATTTACCGCAAAAGAAAGGAACTGAAATATTTCAACTCTTCCGACAACGATATCACCAACATTGGCGATACAATTACGACTGTCAAGACGACCGAGGTATTAGTAACCTCCGAGGTCCTGGACCACAGCAAGAACGTGCCGATGCAGCCCTTGAGCCGTCCCGGTACCAGTGGACGCCCAGCGCCCCAGAACGAAGCTTACTCAGTCACAATCTCTGCCGACGCCCACCCTTCTGAGATTGCCGAAGTTTCCGTTCCCGCTGAGCTACAAACTAATAACGAGTCTGTGCAGGGAGGAGGGCTGAGACGACAAAACACCGTTGTCGTCAACCCCCTTCGCAGAGAGCATCGACACAACAACGCCGCTTGGTCTTACACCAAGTGCGCCATTCTCTTCTTTACCGCGATTCTCATCACTTGGATCCCCTCAAGCGCGAATCGTGTCTATTCCGTACTGCACACCAAGTCCTCATCGATACCGCTGGAGTTTATGAGCGCCACTGTACTACCTCTACAGGGATTTTGGAATGCCGTCATCTACACAGTGACCTCATGGAACGCCGTCAAGAACTTCGCCACGGATTTGCGCATGGGACGCCGTCCCGATGTGACGGAGCTGGTTGGGGGCATGACGAACGATGAGCGCACTACCAACACTCACCGACGCAACATTAGCGGATTCCGAACTGTCACTAGGTCGGGCAAGCCCTCTTATGAGACTGAGAGCACTACTGAGTTGGCTGGTAGCCGACCCACCTCCGATGTTGGACAAGTTGTTTAATTTTTTCACCGCACTCCTTAATAATCGGTAGGCAGTGCCTGTCCACGAATTTCTTTTTTCTTTTTCTTTTGTTCTTCGAGATGAGCGATGACTTGACAGCGATTCAAGTGGGCGGCTTTGTTGTTTGCATGTGTACAAGAGACGGATACCCCCGGTTGGTGTTGAGCAAGGAGTTTTGTTGGGAAGGCCTATTCGAAATGGGATTTTATCATTCTTTTTTCTTTTTACTTCTCTGGCATGGAATATCATGGAGATTCTTGTGGAGCAGGACGCAGGGATAATGTGTATCAAAATCTTGTTTGTAGCGATCAGAGCGAATTTTGAGATTCCTGTCAATTTTGAAAAGTTCATCTTCACCATCTCTTGTGTGTATGCTGTGAACTGTTGCCTCTGCCCTTATCGTGCTACCTGTGCACACCTTTGCAATGGCTCGATGCTGTTATGCGACGCTGCCCGCTCCCAACTGCCGCCTTGCTCGTTTAATTCACGCACCTCCTCTCTTCCCCGCGTTTATATCTAGTGCAATAGCCGATGATTCCGAGCAATGCCAAGATGACAAGAAAGCCAAAGTGTCGGAATAAGGGCCCAGGGGGTCATGCCATGAGCTAATATGCCCAGAGGGGAGGCAGCCCAGTGATTGGCTCCCCTACGACGTTCCCAGCGCAAGAAGAAAACGGCTGTGCGTGCATAACTGCAGCGGCGTCGTCGCCAGAGGGCGTGTGCTGTCCCGGTGTGGCTTGGTGCTGTCGTTCAGGCGTAGCTAGCCCGCCGACGCGGGGCGGCACCGGCCATGAGCTACCAGGCGGCTACGTGAGCCAAAATGCACGATTAGATGAGGTTGGAATTAAAAGAAAGCACGACGGCATGGTAGTTGGAAGGGGCCGTTTATGACCGGTGCAAAGTAATGCTCAACCTCACCAAGGGCTAATTATTCGTAATTTCTCCTTCTCTACCTGGGGGGATGAACCCCCTTCCCCCGCCCACAACCGTTGCAACTCCAACCTTTTCAGGGGGGGAAGACCCTTCAGCGGCTCCACTGGAAGAGAGGAAATCCGGGGAACAGATATATGGGGGTTTGCTTTTTTGTGGGACGATTTTCTCCCCTACCTTGCCGTTTTTCCCTTCCCAGATGAGATGTGAGATGCGACGCTAGATTTGAGATTTCAGATCCCCAAGACAAAACGAGAACTTGCTTATTTCCATCCATCCATCCATCCATCCGTGCTTTCCCCTACCTGCGGTAGCCCATGGGATTTATTACCCTTCATGGACTTCGACCCTCCAATTTTGCATAGCGCTTATCTTGATCCGCGGCGGATATAAGTGGTGTGCTTATTTAGCACAAGGGGGGGACCAGAGGATGCGCCGTCGGTGCGCGTCATGCGCACATCGCTGATGAGGCTTATCTGTGCTTTGCTGTCAACTGTCCCAGAGGAGCATTTGGTCTTCCCTTTTTTGTCTTTGACTTGGTCGCTTTTTCTGCATTGTCGACGAAAGGAACGGAAGGGAGAGAGGGAAAAAAAAAAGACGCAGAGTAGCATTCACCATCCATCACGGGACATCGTCTCCCCACTTTGTACAGCCATGATCCCATCACGTAGTTTAAACTTTTGCATAACCTTGATTTTGGCCTGCGCATCCTCTTTCTTTCCCTGTCCTAGTCCAAAGCTTTTGCCCGCCGTTGAATCTGCGAACCTCTTCCTCTTTTTGCTCTTTTTTTCTTCCCCTCCCTTTTCTCCTAGTCCCCGGCGCTCGGGAGGGCTGTGGGCGTGCGTGCCGTGGCCATGGCCTGATCCGACCTCGAGACCCTGTAGCTAGGGAGGACAGGGATGCACCGTAGCGATGACAGGGTCCTGGTGGTCTGGACTGCCATCATAGCAGCACCATGCTGTTGCGGGGAAGGGGCCGGTGGCCTGGTGCGGAAATCCGCCACGCTATCTGCCATTGCTTCTCTCGTCTATGCATTTCATTTAGGCCTACGAGAGAGACCAGCCAGAGATAAGGGCCATCTCGGTAAGAGGGCCAAGTCTCCCCCGGATTCTGCTGGTCAAACGGCGACTAGAGAGGCGGGGGGGAGGCTCGCCTTCAGATTGCAGGTGAACCGATGTTCCAAAGGATATAAAGTTGCTTTTTTTCTTTTTGTTTTTTTTCGTCCTGTCTTGTCTCGTCCCGCCTCGTCAGGTTTCACCTTGTACAGAGTGGCTGTCTTAGGCCCAAAGCCGAGCACGGATCAAGAGTTGGGACGACATTGCATTTCAAGGCCGCTGGCGCCAATGCTACATCTCTCTGATGGGCTCCCAAGCTAACGAGGAGCTTTGTGATAGCATACACACTAAAGAAAGCCGCTTCCCAGCCCCTCGAGGCTTGGTGCACCTAGTCTTTATTCGTAATCGACCGCCAATTTCGCCGACGAGAGCTGTTATGCCATAGTCTAGCTCTATTCCAGACCGGTGAGTAAAGGACTCGCGAACATAATCATCTAATCATTATGGTTTATCATGTGTTGCTCATGCCAAGTTGGTATGATCGCGGGTGGCACCACCTGCCCGCACTATCTGGGTATTCTGAAAGAAGGAACAAACACAACGCCATCCATGCCTGCACTATCCTTGCATAGCAAGCATTGAGAATAAACCATCAATCCCAATAGCCATCACTCGAATTCAACCTGTGGCAATCTGTTTTAACATGTGCCTGGCTCCATTGTCCCATTTTCTTGCAATCAACGCCACGCCAATTGCATATGTCTGCATCTCAGACTAATCAATCCTGACGCCTCTGATGATTCTGTATTCCCAGCATGTCTTTCTCTCTAAACATTCCTTGACACAGGCCTCATCTTGCCACCAGTACTTGCCGGGCATTACAAACGAGCCCCAGACATCTCTCCAAAGCGACCGCCCAACATAGCTCCGAATCTCGGCGCGGATTTCTTTTTCGGTGCCACCGGGCATCTCGTCAAAGAACGGGTCGTCATTGTATTTGTCGTGTCGCACGCCTTCTGGAAGTGCGCAGAAAACGGTCGTCGAGAGCGTGCTTCCGATCCCACGCAAGTTTGCTGTCAGCATCCACCCCGGAAACAGTTTGCTTGGGCCCGTATTTTTCAAATAGCTGAATTCTCCTCTGAAGTTTGGTAGCATGTACTTGTCAAACCACGTCCGCATCACCGGCCCAAGAGTTTCCTCGCATGGTAGCGGATCAATCAGGGTCAGGTACAAGCAGCCGCCCGGCTTCAGTGACCTGCGGATGTTTTCCAAAATAACTGGAATATGAGCTGAGGAGAAGAGCGACGGCATCAGAAGCGAATAAACAGCTTCAAAACGGTGAGAGAGTGGAAGCGCAGATGACGATGCCGAACTAGCGAAAACCGGATGAACGGTTGGAAAATTTTCCGATCGGAGCGGCAGAGTTGACAGATGGTATACATCCACATTGGGATACAACGCCGCAACATATGACGTTGTTGCTGGAAAGGCAATCAGAAACGCCGAGAAGCAAAGGAACCAAAGTGGGTTTACCTTGAGATTCGAAAAGCACCAGAATCTTTTGCGATTCCAAAGACGGCTCGGCAGGTTCAATGACAGCGTGTCGCACATCATGTTCGAGGTGGTGGAGCGCCGAAAGCGTGACCAGTTTCTTTTCCAGTTCAACTTCGTGGGAACCTTTACTGCTAGGATGGCTCCAAAGGCCCCTCAAGCGTGACAAGGTGGTTTGGTCATCAACAACAGCCATTTGCTTGACTTTTTCTTGGAGTAATTCGAAATTCCCATCGATTTGGGTGTTGTCGCTTGCCTCTGGCACCCATTGGACGGCACACTGCAGGGTCGCCTCAGGTTCCAGGCGGGACCATTCCTCTGGAGGGCGCCAATTCTCAAGGTCATTTGGCTTGAAAGGGATTGACATCGGAACTTTTGACCGGGAAGGAATTCGAAGGCCTGGAATAAGCGCGATGGGCAAGTCGGACCCAAAAAGTGGCAGTGGCATGTTTCTGGAACGTGTTAGAGCGGCTATCGACACCAAAGGCGCAACATACTCTGTGGCTGGGGGCGAGCTTGGCGGAGTGAGCTGCTGATAACTATCAGGCTCTGAAGAAATGACTACTTTTGATGTGATGTCGTGCTCATCATCCGATGATCGGATTTTCCAGGATATCTCGGTACGCTTAATGACATATGAGGATGGTCCCAGGGTTTGGATCATGTGCGAAGTCTCGGGCTGTGGTGGGTCGATTTTCTGAGCGTTGCCGGTTTGGTCTGAGTATACGGAAGAGACAACGCGGGTTTGAGAATACCCGGTGCTTGCTCGCTTAGAGCAATTCGAACGAGGTGACCGTGATGATGAAAAGCTGGGTGTGAGTAGGCCAGAGGAGAGAATCGTTCTGGCCTTGGAGCTCACCTTGTCCGACTTCCTAAGGGCACGGGATCGCAGGAAGTTGAATGGACTGTCTGAAGAAGACCGCGAGCTTTTTGTGGAAACGGAAAATCGAGAGCTGACGGATCTCTCATTCTCCGGCTTCCTTTCGCGCTTCTTTTCCTTCCTGGCACGTCGTTCGCCGACAAGTTCTTTCTTAGGGTCTGTCCAGATGACGTCAAACATTGTGAAGGCCTAATGTGTATGGGGGATGGAGCAACCAAAGTTGTGATGATGATAAAAAGAGAATAGAAAAGGATAACGCCGAAAAATGCGAATCGAAATTCTCGCCGGTGGGATGAGATCTTGACGTGTTGTGAGAGCGGCAAGACTGGCACGATGGGCGCGGAGCGAAGGCCAGCAGAAAACAGGTCAGTTTGCTGCCCGCATGTTGGATGAAGAAACTGGGAATGACAACAAACAATGGGTGGGCGATTCATGCACCTCATGGGCAATTAATGCCCGTCGTCGGCCACTGTCAAGGACTGACGGGTCACCTCACATGCACCCAAGGCGGGCCAACAAATTCTAGCCGCGCATCTCGACGAATGGATGAGGGGATGGAGGGCAGGATGGGTGTGCAGTTGAGAGAATAACATGTCCAGCCTACTGGTCGCAGCCAGAAGTCGAAACAAATAGAACGCCCCCAAGTTACAGTGCATAAAAAGCAACGAGACAAACCTCAAACCCCAACACGTGCTTGATGATCGGGCTGCATAGCTCTGACGTTTGGCTATAATACGTCACCTGGGCTTTGATAAAAGAAGAAGAAAAAAAAATTGTTTGAGATTTGGTCCATGCAAAAATCTGGCGAGAAAAGCATATTGGCCCGAGCCCTTCAAATCATTCTATCATGGTAATGCTTTTTTTTTTTTTCGCCCGCCGACAAACAACACCACCGCAATCAACGCAGCACAACCTCAGGAGAGACGTGTGGGGCAAGATTTGGTTACACAGACAACTCCTTGAGGCCTGTCGAGGCTTCGCAGCACGCTTGGGTATGATTGAGGCGGGGCGCCCATAAAGGTGACCGAGGTGAATGACCCGTTTCCGATCATTGGCAGACATGCTTTTTACTTCTTACGACAAGGTTGCATCAGACCTGCAGTTTTCCAACTCGCCGTGACAGTCTTTCTCTCTGTACCTGGTTTAGAAAAGGCAACCCGGTTCCATCTTTAGCTAGGCTGCTTGTCACTGTGGCATTGTGGTCTGAAGATACAACTCTTTCAAACCCAGCAGAATCTTGATTTACGCCTGTATCGCGTCGGTAGCATGTCTCACGCGTCGATCCTCCCACCACTTCTCGTGTCTGCCATCCCAGGGCACCACGCCTCGCTTACAGGGTCAAGGGCTGGCTGTTGTGTCACCACATCGAGACACTGGTATTACTGGTGGCTTTTAACTTGTGGCACCCAAGTGCTAGGGAGCTGGGATCGGAGGGTAGGGAGACGGTTTTAATTTAAATGAAGGAGCTGCTGAACAAAGTAGATAAAAAAAAGGTTCGCTGTGATGGGACGGAATGAACCCTCCATGGTAGGCTCCGCGGCAAGATAGGTGCAGACGATGAGCGGACTTGTCCCTGCAGTTACCTAGCTGCAGAAAAAAAACAATGAAGCAACCTACAGGATAAATGTCTGAAATTCGATAGCCTAGCTATTCCATGTTGTGACGCAGCTGGCCCTCGCACCTGGCGTGCGGTTGTGCCCTTTTCTGCACCAGTCCTGCAGCGTACCAAGATCGTCTTCATGATAGAGAGAACGCACAAGATCGGGACGGGTCACTGCTCCTCCAGATCTTGCCGGTGATTCCATTACATAACCCGAGTTGACGATTATACTGCTGAGGACTGGCTGGCAGCCAAGGCCTCGCCATTTCGTCTGTGATTCACCAACGGTCAAACGCATAGCCACTTGCGCGTCGGCTGCTCGCCATGCGCTGAACGTCACGTTACTTGGCGGTAACGCGCGCTTCGCCAAAGGATGAGAGCGTTGGCATCGCACTACCTCCTCTTCGCCCAGTTCCTCGCTGCTCTCTTGTGTCACTGCGAGTGAACCTCCTCGCCGGGTTGGCGTCGGTGCTATCAGCCCCCGTCTCCCACCGACTCCCTGGCTCCACCCTTTCGGCTGTCCTTTTTTGTTCTACCACTCGTCTCATTTACACTCTTTCTTTCTTTCACTTTGGTTGCATCCCGAATGATTTTGTTGCATCGCTTGCCTCACCCCCACTTAGACGATACGATAAATAGGTCCCCTTCACATTCGCTCACAATGGCTGCTCCATCTAGGAGTCGCACGGAAACACCGGCCTCTCGAGCTATCAGGACTGCCACTCCTTCAAATAGCAGAGGTCGATCTGGCGTTTTTGGAGTTCGCGACTATCTCGATAATCTCGACTATACCGTCACCACATCGCGATTTGGTCGTTTCTTTTATCTGGCTGGCTGCGGTCATGTAAGCTCTACTCATGTTACCCTTCAACGATCAAAATTTCCAGTTGACTGACGTATAATAAAGGCCAGAGAAGCCCCGGATGCTACATTTCTCAGAGAGATTCGCGCTGGCCTGACCACCTTTGCCACAATGGCCTACATAATTGCCGTTAATGTTAGTGCGCCTATATCATCGCTTCAGTCGGGACTAACAAGTTCGAGGCTGCTTTGTTGTCACAAACTGGAGGGACTTGTATATGTGACTATAATGACCGGGGGTTGTGCGATAATGTTCCATCATATGTTGCTTGCAAGGAAGGTGAGTAGCGTGCGTTGATGCTACTTGACCATCTTTAACAGCCTGCAGATGTTCGCCGAGATCTCATCACTGCCACTGCCGCCATTTCCGGCATGGCAAGTATTGCTTTTGGGCTCCTAACCAACCTTCCTGTTGCCCTTGCGTAAGTATTCATTTTGCTGCACCCGAATCTCGCTGACTTTGCAGACCTGGCATGGGCCTCAATGCTTACTTTACCTACCAAGTAGGTTTATCCCCTTTTTACAGAGCGCTAATCTCATATCATCAGGTGGTTGGTTACAATGGAGGAGGACGTATACCGTACCGCATGGCTCTTACTGCTGTCTTTGTCGAAGGGCTGATATTCATCTTTCTTGCTCTTACTGGTATGCGCCAGTGGCTTGTCAAGCTTATCCCTTCCACCCTCAAGACTGCGACCGGCGTCGGCATTGGCTTCTTTCTGACCGAGATTGGGCTGTCCTACTCGGCTGGAATCGGCGCTATCACAGGTGGTTGGACCTCCACGCCACTTACTCTAGGCGGATGCCCCCAGGAAGATATTAGTATCCGCACGGGCATGTGCGTCGGAGGGCTGATGAGTAGCATCAAAGTGAGTCTCCTTCTGGCATTTTATTTTGTGCTTGCTAACGGTCCCAAGCTCTGGGTTGCTGTCCTTTGTGGTGGGATCTTTACTGCATTTCTCATGGCGTTCCGGGTCAAATACGCTCTCATGCTCGGCATCGCTCTGGTTTCCGTCATTTCGTGGCCGCAAGTGATTCCCTCTCTGCATACTTTGCTCAACTAACTCTGATAGTCGCGGAACACCCATGACCTATTTTCCCTATGATGAGCCAGGGCAGGCAAGATTTGAGTTTTTCAAAAACGTTGTGGACTTTCATCCGATAGGAAGGACGCTCAACCAGCTTGGCTGGGCTTTTGAAGGCAACGGCGGACAGTTTGCCCTCGCGCTCTTCACCTTTCTTTACGTCGACATCATCGATGCAACGGCCACCCTTTACTCAATGGCCCGCTTCTGCGGTGTTGCCAGCCGTGACGACGGAGATTTCCCTCGCTCGACTCTGGCGTACTGCACAGATGCTGCCTTCATCTCCATCGGGGCACTCTTTGGGTCGTCCCCTGTCACAGCCTTTATCGAAAGTGGCGCTGGCATTGCCGAAGGTGGTCGGACAGGCCTCACAGCCATTGTCACTGGTCTTTGCTTCATAATTTCCATCTTCTTTGCCCCGATATTTGCTTCTATTCCTCCCTGGGCAACCGGATGTACCTTGGTGTTGGTAGGTGTTAACCTGTCGGGGCTTTTTCTTTTAAGCAAGACTGACGATTGCTCAGGTTGGCTGCATGATGATTCGCCAAGTGACCCAAATCAACTGGCGATATATCGGCGACGTTCTTCCCTCGTTTGTTGTCATGACCTTTATCCCTTTCAGCTACAGCGTCGCCTATGGTCTCATTGCGTAAGTTTCGTTCCGCATATTGATCTTAATCCAAACTAAACCTTGCCCAGGGGTATTTTCATTTACGCTGTCCTCAACGGTCTCATTGGTCTCGTCGTCGTTATTTCCAGAGGTCGTTGCGAGCCCCGCGAATACGATCTCAAGGAGTACTGGTCCTGGAAGAGTGCCGGGCAAGCGCCTTGGTTTGTTGGCACGATCCGGAAAATGCGCCGCCGACGGTCCACCACTGCGAGTACCGGCGAGCATATCGACGTTTCGTCCAGCCTCGATGGGCAGTATTCTCCCAGCCGGGATCAGGATAGCTCTACGGGCCACTCGCGGGAATCCCAGAACAAGGAAGCTTCCCACATATCAGTGCCGCCTCCCGTGTGCGCTCCACCTCGCCGATACGTGGAATGAAAGCATTGCAAGCTTTTGGTGCCTGGGTAGATTCTTCGGGTGCTGCGCTCTTCTCAACTAGATTTCGAGACGAACCGAATCGCTTTCTCTGGCTGATCACTGCTTGGACATGATGGTAGGAGCTCCCATCGTTGTGATTTGAACAGTTTAAGTACTGTACGGGAACCCAAACGGTGGACAGGTGATTAATGAAGCTCAGATCAGCAGTCCAGCGAGGCTGTCTTCAGGCTCAGATAGATGAACAAATGAAATTTCTCCAAAGCCTTGTATTTTTGTGACTCGAAGAACAAGAAGTGCATGCATGTTGGAAAGTTGGTAAATCTGTTTTCCTGCTCCATTTGTGCTGGCGCACCTTGTTCTAGTTTGGTGGAGATGCAACGACCAACGCTCAAAGGGCCTTGGTTTACAGTGGGGTAGGGTTGGGGGATCCTTGCAACTGTAACATCACTATCAGTTTCGCCCCAGCCATGAGGCATCGTTTACGTCAGACGTTGGGTCTCACAGACTCTACGGCAAGATCGGAGAGATGGTGAGAATATTCCTAATCCCAACGCTTTCAATTTCAGAAAATCGGTTCGAAAGATCGAAACTATACAAGTGCGAGAGAGATAAGCAACAAACCCACCAACACCAATACCAACACCAACACCCTTCTCACAGCATTTCATTCATTTACATCTCGTCGTGTGCGCTCCCAAATGTCTCTCGCTCAGCATGTGACACAAGACGAAGGCTTCGACTACACAGGCCCTGCCAGCCCTGCCACCCGCGAAGACCAAAATGGCGGCTTTGGCAGGAGGCTGATGGTTCCCGAGGATGTGCCCGGACATGACGAAAGGTTGCCCGAGTGGTGTCGGATGAGCTTTGCGCCCGCCGATTTCGCCCAGGAGATACCACAGCACACTGCCGCCTACAAGATATCAAACGCCAAGAGGTGCGGTGAGTAACCATTGCCTCGAGCTTGGACGACATCGCTTCCTTTGCTGATCATACACGCCTTGTAGCCCAAATTGCGACCGCGGTGATTTCATGTTGTCTCGCCTCTGGCATCGTCTTCGGCTTTGCTGCCTTGAAGCCCGTTTTCATCGCAGAGGGCGTGTATCAGCATCTTTGCAAAGGCACAAATACATCCGCCTTATCCAGTGACGATGATTCTCATATGCCATGCGATGCACAAGACATGCGTCTGAATCTTGTCTTCGTCGCCGCTTCAATTACCACAAACGTCTCGTCGCTTTTTGCCGGCGCTGCTTTGGACCGCTTCGGAAGACGTATCTGCTGGCTTGCTTCCTGCATCTTCTTGGCAATTGGAAGTCTTTTGATTGCCGCTTCTTTTGATGCGCCCGGATTTGATGGATATATTGCTGGCAACATGTTCCTTGGACTCGGAGGAACCTTCCTCTTCGTGCCAAGCTTCCAGCTCGCAAACGCATTTCCGAAGTACTCGGGGCTTGTCGTAGCCTTTATCACGGGCGCTTTTGACGCATCCGCTGCCGTATTTCTTTTCTACCGCATGTCATACGATGCTTCCGATGGCCAGTTCTCGCCTGACACATTCTTTTTCGGCTATCTTCTCGTCCCAGTGCTCATATTCGTCGCTGAATTCCTGATCATGCCGTCGCACGCCTATCACACCATCTCCGAACTTGAGGCCAAAATTGGGAAGACACAGGACAAGTCGCGAGACGTGCATGCTTCAGACGGTGACATATCTGACAACAACGAACTGGTCAGGGTGCGGAGTGCGCGCGCGGACAAGCGAAGAATCAAGCTTGGTCGAATCGAAGGAATCACTGGCGATGCCGAAGAGCGGGAGGCGAGGGTCAAGGCCGAGGAGAAACGCCAGGGAGCTAGCGGTGTCTGGGGGGTGCTTCATGGCGTTCCGGTTCACCAACAGATGCTAACCCCGTGGTATAGTCTTATTCTCTTGCTCACCGTGATGCAAGTGCTTCGAATGAACTACTTCATAGCCACGATAAGATCCCAGTATAGATACATGCTGGGCTCAGATGAGGCCAGTGAGAAGCTCAACCATTTCTTTGATGCGGCGCTTCCCGTTGGAGGGGCATTGTCGACGCCATTCATCAGGCTGCTCCTCAACAATCTTAGCGTGCCCACGACATTCGGTGTTTTAACCCTTCTCATTATCTCCCTTGGTATTCTGAACTGTGTCCCTGCTCTCTGGGCGGGATATGCTACAGTTGTTGTCTTCGTCATATTCCGTCCACTTTGTTATTTAGCCATCTCGTAAACACCATACCACCCCCTTCGGGGAAAACAAGCTAACATGCTCCCAGTGACTATGCCGCCAAAGTTTTTGGGTTTGTCACTTTTGGTCGCATTCACGGAACAATCATCTGTCTCTCTGGACTGGTCAACTTTTCCCAGTCCGGTCTCGACGCGCTCACCCACGGGCTGCTGCGTGGGAACCCAACACCCATCAACATTGCGCTCGCGCTGGTAGGGGCGATTCTGGGGTGTGTATTGACTGTATTCGCCACAGCAAAGGGCAAGTCTTTTCGTAAAAAAATGGAAACGGGGGCAAATGTGCAAGAGCGAGAGTATCTGCTTTCCCGTGGGAATGGGGGATATGGCGCCAGGTAGGTCTTGGAGGACCCGAAAACGAGTATATTGGACACCAAGATGTGTTGATTGCGCGATATGAATTGGTGCTTGAACATAATGAATTCCATTGCAAGTACTGAGTAATATCCAGTTTGTGATAAATAAAATATAGCGAATGACAAACTCCACGAATAGTCAGAAGTGTCAAGTATTTGAAGCGTCTTGATTCTCAAGATCATTACTCCATTCCGAGCACGTAAAAATTATATCAGGAATGATACCGTTATCATTGGCGATAAGATTAAATGCATCGTTGGCAAAGTCCAGGCCATCTAGCGGGTAATTGAAACGTGTCTGGGCAGAGCAATCGTTGGGGTAGTCGTAGATTTGAGAAGGGTCGATTTCAGTATCGACAAGATGATCTCCAATCGAATCAAATTCAGTCAGCCCAGTGGTCCAGTCAGGTATGCTCTGCGATGCCTCAGAAGGAAGCTGGTGAGAAGACTGCGATACGGAACCATCCAGCATGGTTTGCAAGATGTGCTGTTTTTGATCTTTGGAAAAGTTCTGACGGTTCGGACACCGTGATGACTGATTTATATGCCGATCGATACTTTCTCTAGTTTGGAAGGTGGCCCAACACCAGTTGCAGAAGGCATATTCCAACTGGGAATTGACAATGACACACTCTTTCTTGCGCTTTTGGGTCGCCTCTCGCACGCTCCTTAAATATTCTCGACGAAACCCATGTTTTTGAATAAAGTGGTTCACAATATGAGACATATGTTCACGTACTGTTTTACAGTCTCGAAAGGGACATGGGCAATGGCTTGGTCGGTTCGTCGTGACAGATGTCGCACTGTGTGATGGCCTGCGACCACGTCCATGGCGCTGGTTGGGACTTCTGCTGCCTTGGCTTCCAAGTCCAGCAACATTTGAACTGAACCCGTTTTCGCGCGATTGAAACTGGTTCAGATCATTAACATTACTGATGAAGTCGCCTGATGTTATCAAGGGCCTGCTGTTTGAGAAGGAGACTGGGTCGGCTAGTTGAGGTAGTTGTGAGGGGTGGTCGCGGCGGACTGGGATGTCCAAGTTCATTGCATGAGCAGGATGGCTGGAATAGGGCAGGGTAAAACTCTGGCCCCAGAGAAGTGGTCTCGTAGCAGGCACATCTTCGAGAGGCGTATTCGGAAGTGGAATGGCAAAATCATCTCCGAACGTGGCGGATAGCGGGGTCTGTGGCCTCGAGTGAAGATATGACTGCGGGGACTCATCAAAAGGCTGCCACTCCATGTTGGTCTGTTGGCTTGTGTATTTCGGTAGGCTGCGGCGGCTCGTTCGTTTGCGAAGATGTTAATGCCTCAACGACCAAGGCCTCAACTACTCTTCCGGTAAGAAAGTTGGGAGAGTGAAGGGAAAAGTAAGGCTGAGAGGAGAAGTACTGTCAGAAGCCAAGGGTTTATTCTTTGCCTCGTGGTTCGCCCGCTGTCCAGTTCAACGGCAAGGGAAAAAAAGTGGACAGCTGTCGAGTTCAACGAGAGTGCACCGGCGGTCAGAGACCGAAAAAAAAAAATCAAACAGGCAGCGCTTTCGCTCTTGGGTGTCGAAATTCTGTAAGGGAGCGCTCGTTATATAAACGGGGTGTTGTTTTCCGATCTCGGTCGAGTCGCGAGAACGATGCGAGCGGCGCAGACGTATGTACGAAGCTCATGATGCGAGACGCCGGCGGGGGAGGGGGGAGGCATGCCTTTTCGTGTTCCACAGTCGAGGAGTCAGCACTACACATTTGTGCAACCGACATCGCTGTGAACCTTTCTGGCTCCATTTGAGGCTGAAAATCATATCGAGGCGGCAGCAAAACTGGTCATCATTGGGCAGCAACTAATCTGGACAAGAATGTGTGTCGATGGTGAAAAGGTTCCGTCACATCAGGAGCCTGGTCACGTACAGGGGAGCTCACCTCTGTGTCCACTTTTTCAATGTGGAAGGAGGGTCAACGTCATCACCTTCATCACCCGGCTCTGCTGACAAGAGACAGTGTCAATTATACACACAAGGGCACGGCAGGAAAGCCAATCCACCCAGCGACGTGTATTGCTATGAGTGGACTTGGAAGCTTGGTTTGTGAAGGAACCACACACATTGTGCAAGCATTGAGCTTTCGTGGTGTATCTTCTGCTCACTTCCCAGCACAGCCCCCAGTTGGGCGGTGTAGGTTGAAAAGTGGAATGATATCTCTTGACGAGGCTTGCTCTCGCAAGAGGGCAGTGTGAAGCCTGCAGAGGTCATTTTGCACGTTCTGACCAGACCGGCACCGAAATACGATGGACGAGTCCGGTCGGGTTTCAGGGCTGACGCCACTTGAAAGTCGCCGGGGGGGAGGGGGTCCCACCAGGTGATTCGGTTGGGCAGCCTTGGAATTGAAAATTGGCCATGTTTGACACAACGAACTATCCAATTTCCATGATAAACGGCCCAGCTGTCTACTTTGTTTTAGCTGGATAGGCTATGCATAATTACGGGCTCTATACCCGCCAACGCTGTCGGCGCGAGGACGGGAATTGCCGCTGTGTGGGGTCAGTCCACGATAAGAATCAACCTTTGGAATAATTGCTCCGACAGGGATGGATGAGGGGGGGGAAGACCCTCTCGATCGACGAACTAACTTTCCGGGCCATTCGGCCTCGCTTCCGCAGGTGGAAGAAAAAAAACAAACGTGGCGCGGACCTCACTAGGGCGCCGCTCCGTTGAGCAGCCGAGATGCTTGCGCGACACAGCCCCCATGTCGTGGTCTGGGATCGATCTGGGGCACTGTCTTAGCACGCACACCCCAGGATTTGAAGGGTGGAGTGTCACAGGCTCCGCGTTGACGGAGGGGGCACCAGATGGAGCATGGAAGGCGAATGGTTTGCGAGCTCTCTCAAATTCGCACAACTCGCCTTGAAATAAAATTAAAGGAAGGCCCTGTGATCGAGATGTGCTGCAAGAAACTGCACATTTCTTCATACACAACACATGGCTCGTCTGCGCCTTAACGAAGTCTAGCGTGCGATGATAGGATTTAAATCTGAAATTGAAGCAACTTTCAGCAGAACAGTGTTATTGGGCCGCGTCTATTGATATGGACGGATACGTGAATTAGCTCTTGGAGCATCTATGTACAAAGCATTCATCCATGAGCGAAGGTGAAAAAGAAAGAAAAAATATGTACTATGGTAACAAATACTTTCCACCAAACGCCATGATGCCTTTCGTCGTGGCATCATATATATATGCAGCTTCAGGTGCTGCAAAGAAATATTTGCGTATTAGATCCATAACACCTGATTTAGATGCACAGCTATCCGCGGGTTTAATAATTATACGAGGGCAAATGCCTTGTGCGTTTTGCGAGATCCCTAGGGTCTGTAAAAGCCTCGCCTAGTGGCGCATCAAGTCTTAAGGCCTTTTCTGGACCATTGTCCCTCCTGTATACATCAACCAGGGGAGGGCGTCTGGTCCGACGTGGCCGCCGAGAAGCGGGCAGAGGCTCATCACTGTCTGTCTCGCCGTTTGGAAGTATAGGGTCCGCCAAGGACTGGGCGATGGCGGCGCTGACAATTTTGTGCTTCCTTAACTTGGTGAAATGCTGGTGGTTGTCGCATTTTGGCGGGTGCGACACATGGTTCAGAAGTTCTTCTTTGGTCGGGATTGATTCGTAGCAGTTAATACAGACGGCACAGAAGCCGGGTCTTTTTCTGTAGATATAGCATGGCTCCTTGTGCTTCTTCTTTCCTCTGAACTCGTTGGCTTCAGGGTTGTGATATTTCCGTTTAAAACCATGGTGACGAAGCAGATGGGCGATCATGTGGGAGATTTGCGCATGCTTGGTTTGGCACGCTCTCGAGGTTTCTCGCGGGCAAGGGCAGCCCTCACAGAATTGATCATCTCTTGGCTCATGAAGCTCGTCTGGAGTCTGCGGCCGAGGAGACGGGGGTCTCTCGATGACGACAACATCTGGGTTGTCCCGACTTGCCAACGGCCGAACCTTTGGCAGCGAGAAGCCATGCGGGTTGGGGGGGGCCAGCGGGACAACAAGAACAAGAAAATGGCTTGTTTGGCTTTCCGGAAAGGGGAGGTTAGCGAAAGGAGCTGATGAGAAAACACCAGTCGCGGCCAGTGGCGGTCCGGTGCTGGAAGGGTGCGTTGAGCTGAGCGTTCTCCCCGGGCACGCATTCTTTGCAAGCTGTACCACATTCTGTCGCGAAGCCTCCTGGACGGGGTTCCACGGATTGGCGCGTCCAGGACTGCTATCAGGCTGAGGCGCGGCACCGCTCGATAGCCAGGCGTCGACGGCGTCACTCAACACGAAGCCCTTCTGGTCGACGTACTCGGGCGTTGGCAAGATGTTGACACATTTGGGGAGATTTCCGGGGTCCTTTTTCGGTGCGGGATGCGCGGAGGCGATTGCTTGGGTGTAAATGCCTGGAGAACAAACGGATGCCGTTGGACGGGACGGACGGGGTAGACGATTGCGTGTTGGGTACGTGGAGCGAGCCATGTTGACGGCTGGCGGTTGGCGGGGCGGCTAAAGCTCAAGCTCTGTGGCTGGTGGTGCCAAATTGAGGCCGAGTGAATCAGCAACCGGGTCGCCAATGTTAGGGTTGCACGTCCGGGGAGGGTGAAGGTGGTGGAGGGGAAAAGGCAAACAAAACTCGGGGTGGAAATTCAGATGATAATGTGCTGTTGGGCCCACGCCAGAGCTGGAGCTGGAGCTGGAACTGGAGCTGTAGCTGGATCTACTGAAACGCCCTGCTGCTACCGCGCTGCGGGGTTCTCTTGGGACCTTTGGGGGGGGGGGGCAATCGGCAGAGCCGCAAAAAGCAAGGTGGGTAGCGGAGGCCATGCTATCAACTGAAGAAGCGAGATCAGGGCCAGAGGTGGCGCTTTCGCAGATGCGTGCGATGGGGATGCCGTCCGTGACTGGCTCGCCAGTGGTGATAGATTCCGAGGGTCAACTGAATCGATGGGGACAAGCGCCATTGAGAGGTGACACCCGACCCATGGCGCGTTCCATTCAACCATCACGTCACAGTCGCAAGCGCTGGAGGCTGCTTGTTCAACCTCCCTGTTTTTGTTTCCTCTTCTTTTCTCTTTTTTTTCTCTCTCTTTTTTTTCCGCACAAACCTTTCAAGCTCACCCCTCCTATTGGTGCTTTCTGTTTCCCTGCTGATAAGGATGATCACGCACAGCCTGCCCAGCACACGCCACCCAACACTTTCTCCTCTTCCCATCACTGTTGTTTCTTGATCGGCGCGAACGAGAAGCATCGGCAACAGGGTTTATATGCAATAGACTAGCATGTGGATCCAGTTGTTTCAATCTACACTAAAACACTGACTGCTGCATCCAGACCGCGACACGCCTCAATACAGCTGCAATGGGCACTAGCGAGTCCTGTCACAAGCTTCCCCTCTGACGCAGTGTCCATGCTTTTCGCATTGATTTCTCTCCTCTCAACTGCCGATGTGTGAACCCTGGCACACATGGGATCGTTCTTCTCCCAGCGCTAGTGCCTGCCGGGGGGTCCTCCACCTTTTGTGCACGGTGAGTTGGCATGCGTGTTGGCGCGTGCAGTGCATGGTGCATCTTAGAATGATGAGAAGCGCTTCCGGCCCTTTTCTTCGGGTTCAGACTGGTGGCCGAACTGGTTCGACTAAGCGCTAGAAGACGAATTTCCTGCATGTCACAATGGGGGCCACAAGGTACGAGGAGTAGAAAGTCATGGGCGATACGTTGCGTTCGAATTCTTGACTAGTGTTCGGTGCCATTCTTCTGCTTTCCTCATCACCACATATACATACCAAGCCTGCTCCGAGATAGGTTGCGCCACCATGCAATTGCTGCAACCCAGCCTCAGCCTGGTGGTCAGACTTGGTTTCAGCCCCCTCGAATGAACAGACGGGCCAAGGACATTAGTGCCGGGCTAACACTGTCGCATCACAAATTGGGACAACCAGATACTCTACATCTCCAACTCATCCCTCCAGCTTCGGCCGCTTGGGGTGGAACTCATCAATGAGCCAAACACCGGTGGACTGCACAAAAGGGGGTTTTTATAAGGAAAAATAAGGAAGGAGAGTAAACAAAGAGAAGCAAAAAGAGACAAAATAGTTCAACAATTATTCATAATAGCATACAAAAAGCATGCGCATTAGCATTTGTTTGGACCATGGACCAATTAGGCTAAGAGTACCCCTGCTTTTGCCTTGCTCCAGCCACAGCGCCAACCCAGCCCAGTCTATGCTTGACATTGACCTCCTCCACCGGAACGTTCTGAAGGGGCTCTGTATCGTCCAAAGTACCCGCTTGAATCACATACACCACGTCGGTTTGGCCAAGAAAAGGCTCTGCGTAGATAGGGCTGCTACATTCGTCACAACGTGAGAGACCAAACTGAAAGCCCTCGTCTATGTGAGTATGCTGCTTGGACTTGAGGTGACCATCGACAAGTCTGAATGCCGTAGCTTGGACCGTGAGGTTGAGGGACGAGGTTCCACCTGAAATCTTGCGACACGCGCGACAATGACATACTGTGGTCTATAGTTGAGTCAGTGAGTAAATAATTCTTTTTAATCAGAACCTCTGGTCATCTTCATGATAGGGAAAAAATAAATAAGAAAACAAGGAGTTATTACGTTCTTGGTCTCATCACCCGCCGTGTCCAGTTGATACCGAACTGAACCACAAAGACAGCTTCCAGACAGCATATTTGAAGCGCTCCTTAGCTGAGGTACAGTGAAGTAATAAAGCAAACGTTTTCAAAAGCAGCTTTAAACCGTTTGTGCTAACTCGGCCGTCTTGTTCAGCGTCCAGAGATCGCGTAGGCGTAGGTAGAAGGTGCGGCAGTATGGACAGTGGTCAAGACAAGACTACCAGCCTGTTTTCCAAAAAGCTCAGGTTGTTCATCTGTTGGCGAACGTGGCATTTATAATAAAAAAAGGTAAAAAAAGCCCCCACAAACAATCCTCGCTCATGGATTTCGGGGCTGGACCTCGGACGAACGGCATCAGAGTCGTCGCCATTTTCATGGACTCACTGTCCACTTGAAGGCCACTGCATTCGGGATTTTATGAATAAGCGGACAAATCTCGAAAACACTTCACTATTTATATCCGCAGAATTGAAGTGGATCATGTATCGGGAGTGGCTAAGCGGTTAAATCAATACCCAATCAGGAAGGAGATATAGTTTATCTCGACCACCCTGCCATGTTCGATCAATTTTAAGTTTGGGGTTTGTCCGAACAGGTGACTCACAAGAAGCATTAATAATAACGACATGATGTCACCAGCTCCGACGAACATGTATTGGTGTGAGGAGTGAGTTGTGTTGCGTCTAAAGGACACAAAACGTCTTTTTGATGTTAAAAGTCTGACCCTGTTCCGCAGGTGACAGTGTTGAGCTGTTCCTGTTCTCACAGGGGCTCGAATTTTTTGAACTCAATGTTCCTGGAATTACTGGAACTTGAATTTACATGATCCTGCGATATCATCAAATGTTCCAACGAGCAAGTCATCGCTCGGCCCATCTAGGTTTCTCGCCAATTGGTTTAGGAACGCCCGGCCCAAACACCCTGGAACAATTTAGTTGATCCTAGCGGACGGCTCAGCGCAGCCTTCGCAGCCAAAAGCCTAAACTTACAACGCCTGGCCCCCTCCTTCATGGTCAATGCTGAAGGAGGTTCTCGACAGTGCCGGGCGAGGTAAACTTGCAATCTGTGGCACTCACATCACAGCTCCTGAAGGACGATATAAGAAAACACAAGCAGCTCGAGGCACTGCTATACCGATCCGGCGTCCTCGCATAAGATGCCGAAGATGCACACTTTTGTGCTTTGGAACCATGGAAGGCCATATGTTTGTGTGTTCATGCATCACGTAGACAGAGAAAGTGTCTCGATCACTTGAAATGGAACATACCATCCAGAGTTAGGTCCTCTTGTGGTCATGTCTCGTCAAACCGCTGCCTCAAAGCTGCCTCGTGGGCGCCAAGTAAACCAGGAGTGTGTTCGAGAGGTCATGAAATCTCATGGAGATGCAATCTTCCATCTGAAGCCGCCCTGTCAGTCACTGAGCTTGTTTCACTTTGGCAGATCCGGAAAGAATTATACAGCTCAACTTGGTAACAAGTATAAGCTAATATTTCGAAACGCTTCACAATGCACCCTCTCAATTCACATCATAAGTTTTATGTATTCTCCAATTTCAATATAATAGGTTTATCCAAACTTTTTCTTCTAAAATAAGATGTTCAAGGCATGGATTTATCTTTTGGTTTACATTCTCATCTATTATCGGATAATAAAATTTATTATTAGTTGTGGATTTAATCGGAAGTGCATGGCACTAGAGGATATCTCGCTATCAGTACCACATGCAATATGAAGCCATTTGACACAATCTTGATTGCAATACCCTAACTCTATGATGGATAACGAAGGTCGCCATGGTCTATAAACCCAATGTCCAAGTTTCCGTCCCTACGGAATGAAACACAACGCCACTTCCGATTTGAGTTTGAGCCGGGCAGCTCGACCAACTGAACAAACTGATTCAATCCGCCTCCTTTCCAGACTTTGCCGGAAGGGACGTAGCCAAAATTTTGATCTCTGGAACCGGATAAAAGGGAAACTTTGCAAATTTGGTCGCCGTCATTCTTCCGTCTGCTCCTTTGACGTGTTTGAACTTTCGGTGGAGGGTGCCGCCGTCGTCCATCTCATGACAGCATCTTGATGCAGGATTATCCCAAAAGATCGTCTACTAAATGGCAGTCAACGGTGTAGGACCAGTACCGAACATGGTGCTCCATCCAACCCTCGTTGAAACCGCTCAGTGCTCACGGACTTCAGGTCGTCGGGTGGCTCCTCCTTGCCATTTCCGCAGGTCTCATCGTCGCGCGCTTGTATCTGCGTTTCAAGATACAAAATCGCCGAATGCTCCCCAGCGACTATTTCGTCATCGCAGCTTGGATATTCGGGTGTGTAACTACGGGAGTTGTTGCATACCTGGCAAAGCTCGGCGCCATCGAGCCATACGTGGCCTCGAACCTGAACGGCTTTCGGGGCCAGCCCCAGGATTTTGTGAGGGTTTTTAAAGTAAATATGGGTTTTCTGCAGTGAAGGAAGTAAAACTAACACCTCTACAGGTCTACTGGAGCTTCAATTTCCCGTGCTATACCACCCTCTACCTGTGCAAGGCCACTCTGCTCTCAACTTACCTCAAGTTTTTCCCAGAATTCATGCATAAAAGGAGAATGGCGCTTTGGGGAGCTATCGTCTTTGTAGCGCTTGCATATATAGCAAGTGTGCTTTATAACCTGTTGGTGTGCATACCAACTCAGGCGATTTGGTGCGTGTGCCGAACCCTTCGTCCAGTGAAGTAGCTAACCCTCGGTGCCAACAAAGGAGCCTGACAAACAAAGCTACCACATGTACCCCTGGTGATTTTCAGCGACTCTTTGACGTTACATGGTATCTCCATATCACTTCGGACGTTCTAGGTAAGCCACATCACAGAAAAAGAGAAAAAATAGATGATCATTTTCGTAACCCAAGTAGTCTTCGTCCTTCCTTGGCTCGTCATTAAGCATTTAAACGTTCGCAGAACGCTCCAGTTTGGAGTTTACTTCATCTTTCTTCTTGGACTCGTTACGATGACATTCTCCACCCTCCGCTTCGGATTCACAAGATCACCACACGACAGAGACTCGATCCCAATAAGCACATTCAGTATGTGGATACTCGTCCTAGATCAAAAATTGGTTACATGCTCAAGAAAACATCTTTTTTTTTTTTTTAGTTTTATGGAGCATCTCAGAAGCCAACCTTGGCACCGTCATTGCTTGTCTTCCAGCTTTGCGTCCGTACTTTGGCAGTACTTCGGCAGGGGGTTCCAAAAACCCATTAAACTCGGTCCCAACGGAGGAAACTTCGATATTCCAGTCTACAAGCTCAAATAACATGCATCCAGTTGGCAACATTTCGAATACCAATAACCCACATGTAGGCAAATGGGAGAAGGGAAAGAGGAGGCAGGACAGTGACGCGGAGCTAATGCAACCACACGACCTGGAGTCAAATTAATTGCCAATGGAATATATCAATGCCACCAGTATCATAAAGATTTATCGAAAAAAGTATTGACCATTCAGGAAGTTACCGATAAAAGCGAGAGAGCATTGTGACGCTAGAGTCTTGACCCAGCCGCCAACTGATACCACTACTTCTCTCAGGCGAAAGGTTCACTTCAAAGTTGATTGAACATTAATTCATAATTTTCGGACATGCGTTGATCAATGAATTTAGTAATAGTTACAGTAGAGACAGTCTACAATTCTCAGTCTAAAAAAAAGAGAAGGAAAAGCACACGGTGCCCAGGAGGCGCCTTGCGCTTTCTATTCTCTATTAAATTCTGTCAATTGACATATTTCTACTCAAAATAACCGTCTATTTTGCGATTTCCACACCCCCAACCTATTAGAACAAGTTAGCATTACTATATTGATTTTACATCTGGTGCAAGGTTGGAGGCTTTTTGTGACTTACAGCTCCCATGGCTTTCTTCAGATCACCTTTGAGTGAGACTTGAGTTAGCTGTCACCTCCATATAAAACTCAATTCAGGAATTCTTACCATAGATTGCAAACTGACCTGCTGTCAGAGCACCAACCATGAATAAACGAGCACCGATGCCGCTGAAAGAGCCACGCAGTCCAAGCTTTTTGGCAATATTGACAAGTCTGCTCGCCGTGCTCTCGCCCGGAAGACCCTTTGTCTTGTTAATTTTCGAGAGCATGGTGTCGGCGGGCTGGGAGACAATGGCGGCAGCGAAACCGGCGATGAGGCCAGAACCAAGGTTGATGGCGGTTTGCATGCCATCGCTGGTCTTCGCCTTGTCAAAAACATTGGCGTAGGCGAATTCGGAGACTTTCTCGAAGACGGCAAACTTGGTCATGGTGTATGGGACCCTGGATTATGTGAGTAGCTAGAAGCGCTCGGGGTTAACAATGCGTACTGTTTGAAAAGGATGGGCCCGAAGCCAGAGTAGAAAGCACCGATGCCCTCCTGTCGGGCAATCTTGGTAAATCCAGATACCAAGCCACTGGCGAAGCCAGGCTGAGAAACCAGGCGAATGCGAGTGGCCTCGAGCGGGCAGAGGGCAATGTCGGCAAAGAACTCGGCGAAGGCGGACGAAACGCAATATACTGCGATGCGGTTATCACTCGCGTTCTCGTATCCAACCACGTTGATGGATTGCTGCTTGAAGAACTCATAGCCGCCAAATTTCAAAGCTCCCTGTAAGAAGTAACCGGCAAAAGTAGGGCCAGCTCCGGTCAGAAGAGCGCCAGCACCTTCCTTCTGAATGACCTGGCGGAAGCCTCCAATCATGCCGCGGTTATACGTGGCAGGATCAAGCTGGATACGAGTCTTGACGCTATTCATTGGAACCTGTTAGCCTTCTCATAGCCCAGATTTGGGGTTGATGGTAGCTATTTGGTTGCAAGCAAACGCAAATCCCGGCCCGTTGAATCCGCATCTTTTCAGCTGGCTCACTATTGCTATTACAAGTGTCCTCGGGTCGATCTCCTTGTATATTTGCCGAAGCTTCATAGAAGTATTGATATCACTTACACATCAACTGGGGTGAGACCGCCATGTGTTACAGAACAACAAACAGCACCAGCAAAAGCAAACCGCGAGTAGAGACCAATGCTAGACAGCTTCTTTGCCTCAGCCTTGGCGTCAAGCTGCGGCGTGGCTGCAGTTGTGCTGCTCATCTTGTCGGCGATGTGAAGGAATGGTTTGGATGGCTATTTCAGCAGCAACCAGATGATCAAAAACAAATAAAGAATTCGGGCCAAAAAAGAAGTGGAAGCTTGAGTCGTGAAGTCTTATTAGCCTTAAGGGAGGGCAATCTTACACAAGAAGCCCGAAATATTGCCAATATCACAACGTCAACGTCCCGACACCAATGGAGGGCGGGATCGTGCAGGCACAGTGGAATTTATTCCCGGCGAGATCTCGACCCAAATGCCGTCCTGCCGTCATTTAATCAGCCACATCCATTCAGAGATTTGATTAGCGGCCTCGTGACGATCAGCTAACCCCGGTAGTGAGATCTTAGGTCAACTCCACAGGCTAGCCAGGGGCTCAGGCCGGCTTCTCTCACAATCATTCTCGAAAACCGCCGCCAACAAACCCGGTTTTTTCTCGTGTTTCCCAAGGGTTACTGTCTAGCCCGAGGATAATCGCATTTCAGGAGCGAACCAGCATGTTTTCTGCGTTTGTGGATATAGCTGAAACGAATGGCCGTTAGTAATGATTGGCTCCGTCCCATCTCACATGGACACTGCTAGTGTTGATGATGAACTAGACGCATCTTATTGCAAATCTTAATCTCGTAAAAACGATTAACTCCAAGCAACAAACTCCGTTGCAAATTTCAACACTCGTGGTTCAGTCATGGTGCAGCTGTGTAGGAGAACACAAGGCCATGGAGGCGAAAGGGTAGATAAAAAACGCATTTACAGCGCTAGACTTGATGTACCAACCCAAGCTCAACTGCAAGCCTGTCATTGCTGTTGACAAAATTAGAAATGCGAGATGCCCATTTTAGACATTGTCACATCATTCGCTACCAGAGCTGCGACAATGGATAGCATTTTCCAAATCTAAATGGGTTTTATTCATGGCATCCTGTGCCGTGAAGGTATCATAAAATAGCACGCCACCATCCATCATGTCCAATGTTCCATGATAAACCAACACATTCTCAACTTATGCATCCATATCTACGTCCTCATCACCACCCCCATGCCCTCTTCGCATCGCCTGCTCAGCTGTCTTCTTCCTCCCTAAGCTCTCTTTTACCCAGGCATCTACAGCCGCATCACCACCCTTGGCCAGCTTTTCTCTCACTACACCTTTGAGCACCTCGCCGGCAAATCCGACAAAATTGTGTCGACGCAGGGCATTCTCGAACAGCCAATCGCGGCGCTTTCGCTCCTCGCGGGCCAGCAATTCGGCATCGCCAAACTCGCGCGCGCGCTGTCGCAGGTCGCGGCACATGGCAAGCAAATTGAAGCGGATCTCGCTCGTCTCGTAGCGGGCGACACGACGCTGCAAAACCTCGACGACACGCGAAGCGAATGTGTCGGTGTCGCAAGGGCCGTGCGAGATGGGTGCGGGCTGCAGGCCATCAAGTTCGTACAAGGTGCCGTTTATGGGGAGGTAGGCAATGAAGTGAAAGGCATCCTCGGGTTCGCCTGACTTCTGTGTCTCGTCGACAAAGGGACTGCTGCGCGCAAAGCTATTGTGGACCTCACGAATGAGGTCGGAGTTGCTGAGCGCCTCGCCACGGAACTCTGGCGGCAGAACCATGGTGAACTCTCGGAAATCGCGGAGCTGTTCACCGATATCTACATCGGCCGTTTTGTTGAGGAGGACACTAAGCAGGGCCTGTGTGGCACAAGCATTCTGAATGGTCTGGGCGGCAAAAAAGATGTTTTCCGAAGCGGCTTGGTCGAAGGAGCCGTCACGAGGGCCGTCGGGGGTGGCATAAGGTTGGTCGGTGGGGTACTTGAAGAGGAAAATGACACCGTAGACGGGCTGAAGGGTCAAAAGCTCAGTGGGATCGAGAGTGAGGAGCTCCTCGAACTGGACATCCTTGACGCCCAGGTTTTCGATGAGGGAGGTGAAGACACCCTGAAAAAGACATGTTAGGAAAGAAGTAACGAGCCAGAGACGTCCATACCGCATCGGATTCAACTATTCAAGGTCGTTGGTCAGCTAGGTGCAGAATAGGCATGATGGATTCGTCATACTGGTATTCCATCCACCACTCATGGTTGCGGAGGTCGTGGGAGCGCTGTGGTGGGGTTTCGGAGAGGGCGGCAGCTCAAAACGCGAGGATCTGGGTTCAAATCTAGGGACTTTGAATATCACGCAGTACTTTCAAGCTCAAGGCCAAGTGACGACCCGGTGTTGCATCGATTGGTGTACAAATGTGGTAGAAAACTGTTTGATGTAAGCTCTTTAAAGAGCTTTGGCCAGCAAGGTCTGATATCATTCGGCCTCCACCGCCCACTTCGGGCACGATAAGATAACGAATTTTGAGGCAGCAATGCCTACGACAGCTATATCACCACAAATATGAACCAGCCACCAACGATTGTGGGGAGAGTTCATTCTTGCATTCTGCAATGAAGAATTGAATGGGATAGCCATATCATGCTCGATATCTCTTAAAGTCAAGACCGAAAACAACACAGAGCAAGAAACTGTGCAGCATTGTTTGGCACCGCAGTTCCACCATGACGATTATCATGCTGCTCAGCAAAACTCAATCTCGAAGTAAACAAACTCATCGCGTCTTATTGGAACAATAAAATAGGGCCTGCGCCCACCTCCCGTCTGCGGGGGGTTTCTTATTGAGAATGGCAATCACGAGGTAAATTAAACACCCAACTCCCTAGAATCCATCCAACGCTTGCCGTAGCAATTCGCTCTCCTTTTTCTGAAAACACATCCTGCCCCTCGCATCCATATTGTTTTTACACGCCCTTGAATCGCTCCAAATGCAAATCTAGACTGCAATAAGCTGTTCCCGGGCTGGCTCTTCGCCTCGGTTGTCCTGTGGCAGCTGATCAGGCTGAAGTGACTGCTGGTCATTGGTTTGCTCTGCCCCATCACCTCCAGCTCCCTCTTGGTTCCCTTCAGCTTCAGCTTGGGCCGCTGCTGCTGCTGCCACCGCCGCCGCCGCCGCCTCCAGGCGCTCTCTTTCGGCTCGAGCTGCCGCCTCCAGATTGGCGATATGTCGTTCGGCGACACCTGGAGCAATGCTAGCCAGAAACAAGAGGCCAGCTCTTTCGAGCCTCCGCAGTTGCACCATAAGCCAACCATCACCGCCACGGCGCTCCGCTACCAGCCTTGCCGCCATGTCTGCAGGGTTCGGGTCTTGGTTTTCGCCATGGCCAGCATCCTGGTTTTGGCCAGCCGCTTGGCGGCCCTGCTCCAAGGGTATTAAGTTCTCAAGATGTCGCCCAAGTGGCCTCCAGATGTGCTCGGGAATCCCATTCAGAACACCGGTGCTCAGGATGAAAATAAAGAATGCGATACAAATAATAGTAAACCATCTCGACCAGCTTGTATTAGGATTGGTGAAGAACCACACAAACAAAGCCAACCGAAAGACCAACCAGATGTGAGGCCACAGCTGCATCAGCAGGGGTGGTAACGCGGCTACAGGCGGATTGCCATGGTGCATTCCAATGATAGGCTGGTTTTGATCCGGTATTTGAACCTGATCATTTGCCGGCTCGGGTGGGTTCTGGGGCTGGTGGTGGTGATGGTGGTGGTGTCTCTGGTGAAGCTGCGCCCGAGGCTGCTGGTGGATTTGGGGTTGCTGGCCAATCTGTTGCTGCAACTGCAGTTGCTGTTGCTGTTGTGGCTGGTGAGTATGAGGTCGATGGTGGTGATGGTGGTGGTGATGGTGGTGCCTGTTTCGAGCTTGTCCCTGAGCTTCTTGGAGCACACTGCCCAGCCCCAATAGGTGCGGCTGTCGAATTTGAGGGAAGCTCGTCTGAGTCCGCAATCGTGGGGTGTAGTACGTCTCCGAGCTTGCCCCGTTGAAAAGCACCGCTCGAGGTCCGTCCGGAGAAGACAAGATATAGACTTCAGGGCTCTGCCTCGTTGTCGCGCTGTTGGTTCCAACTCGAGCTGCCGTAGGGTCAGGCGTGGCTCTGCCACTGGCCGTCATGGGGAAAACTGGAGTCGCAGCTCCAGGTTGGGCAAAGGACCGGTTGTGCAACGAGGTGCTCGAGGCGCTTCTCTGCATGGCATTGGTCATCGCAAGGGCAGCTTGGTTGGCATCCGCCCCCCGAATAATTCCTTGGACCTCGGCAGGCGACATGCCACCGTTGGGCGCATTTGCGCCACCAGCACGAAGGATAGTCTCGACCTGATATGTGTGTCCGTTGGGCCCGACCTGCTCGCGGAAAACCGTGTGACCAGGCGCCGGGCTTGCCCGACCGCTGGTGTCGCCATTGTGCGCTGGAGTAGCAGTGGGGTCGCCAATGCCGCGCATTCCCATCTGGGCCCGAACGCGCTGGTTCTGGTTGATAGCTCTGGCCATGGCTTCACGCTGGATTTGGTTCAGCCACTGTGTCATGTTCTGATGGTGTTGCTGGAAGACGGCAGCTTGCTCCGGTGTATGAATGGGGGACGGAGAGGGCATCCGGGGCTGCGGGAATGGGTTTGAAGTCGGCATAGCTTGAGTTCTCCGAACGAAGCCTGGGGGCGGCTGCGGACCAAACGGTTGGTGGACATGCTGGCGAGGTGGGTTCGGCGGTTGGACAGTTGTCGGGCTTGGGCCGCGAGCGGAAGGTTGAGGGACAGAAGGGTGGTCCTGGGTTTCGCGAATAACGAGGTGAATCGTTTGCTGGTCAGGGTTTCGAAGCTATTAAACGAAACCAAGTTAGTTATGAAGCGTCCAGGATCGAGAGGGGCTTACCGTCTCTGCGCCAAAGATGTCCAGCAAGGTATCCGTTTCGCGGACAATTGCGCGGCCACGGTGAATCAATCGCTGGTTCTCATCGGCGGGTCGCAAAGGCAGCGACTGACGTATCTTGTCCTTGAGCTGCTTGACTGTGGTGGTTGCGACGAGGCCGGGAAACAGCAAGGGGCGGACAACGCCAACAGATGGTGACACGATTTGGAGATTGACGGTGAGCTGGTCGGATGAGGGACCGGGGGCGTCGTCCAAGCGAGGGTTGGGCTCGGAAGCCATGATGGGCAAGCTGTTCGCATGCCACTACGCTGCTACAGCGCTGCGAAGCAGGAGTGGTGAGCCCAGTAGGCAAATGATGGAGGTAGAGCGACGTAAGTCAAGCCGGGAATGAAAATCGCAGGTGCAGCTGTTGCAGTTGGCGTAGCTGTTGCAGATTGCGGCAAAGCCGCTGCTGAGAAAAGCACCGACCGACTTACTAACACACAAGCTGGCGGTATGGATCGGGGCGGTGCATGACCTATCGATGATGCTAGGACGGCTCGAAAACCAAGAGCAATAACAGCAGTAGGCACGAAATGCAAACGAAGGAATGAATCCAGATAGTCCAGGGATCGCCTAGCAGGCGAGAGCTGGGAAAAGACAAAAGAGGTGAAGGAGGGCGAAAGTTGATCGGCCCCGTCAACAGCAAGAGGCCAGACCGAGACAATGTCAGAGTGGCCTTTTGAGAGTTGCGACGCCGGACATGGTTGCTGAAGGTACAGTGACATGAGGGGCACCGACAAACCCACCAAGGATTGCCCTGGGTACGTACCCATCCGTCCTTTAACTGGGTCGTTCGCTTGGGTGCTGAACTTCAGTTCCTGTCCTGCACCGTTCCACGGCACCCCAAACGGGCCTCCCTTCCGTCACTCCTTCCCGTCTCCATCTTTACATTACCCAGCTCGTAGTCGCTGCACTGAAGAAAAGTACGTACCAGCATGTGGTCCTCCACCACACGGCGGCACATCACGCCGCCACTCCCCTAGCCTGTGCCTCGCTCGAGACCTGCCTCCCTCAGAAACTTCGGAGAATCGGCGCTCTTCAGCCCGGCCTCTGCGACACACTGCCCACACACGCACCTGCAGCCAAAATCTTCAGGGCCAGTAATGTTAGCACCCGCCCACTGTAGCAGGCATCAGGCTTTTAGCGGCAGCACTGGCAACAGCCGCAATCCAGCCCTTCGGAGCCGGCCAAAACGTCAAGTGCCTTTGACGCCGACAACCACCCAAAAATTTACAGAGTGTGCGACTCGCCATCATCCACCAAAGCCGCTCATTTCGTTTGCCGCCTTCTCGCGCATTAAAGCAGCGCGTTCAGGGGTTTTTAGCGCATAATTCTCATTACACGCGTCTCCTCTCGCCGCCCTCCGGCCGCCGCAATGGCCATGTCCCTCGGTGCTGGCTCGACCCAGCTCAGGAGTCACATGTTTCGCTACGCACTTCGAAGTCGCTGCACCAACTGTGCCGCCACTCGTCCATCCGTCCTATCCACGTCCCGATCGCAATGCCTACCACGGCTTTCTGCCTCTCCCGCCTCAATTCGCAACTTTGCCTCCAATTCAGGCAAGAGACCTCGATTCTCCCAGCGCCTTGGCGAGGCAATGCGCAACACCAAGATCCAATGGTATCAAATCCCTGTCGGTCTGGGCATTGGCTTCCTGGGCCTCGTCCAGTTCTACAAGGTCTCCAGTAGGGAACAGGAGAAGCAGCGTGAACTCGAGGGCTTCGGTGCCACAAGGCCCAAGCCCCGCCCTCGAATTCGCCCTGATGGACCATGGTGAGTGCTGTTGAGGACTCTTTTGCAGTCTTGGTTACACTCGCGATGCAGTCGCTCACCGGTTCCTAGGCAAGTTCAATTCATGTCAACTCTCCCCCTTAAGGCCATCTCTCGCCTTTGGGGCAGATTCAACGAGTTGACTATTCCTTACTATCTGCGAGTTCCTGGTTTCAAACTCTACTCCCTAGTCTTCGGCGTCAAGTAGGCCCACTCAGCTCCTCAACATTCCGCAACTGCTAACGGTCGTCTCAGCCTCGACGAGGTCGCTGAGCCAGACCTTCACGTGTACCCCAACCTTGGCTCGTTTTTCTACCGAACTCTCAAACCTGGCGCCCGTCCCCTCGATCCCAACCCCCACACGCTGCTGTGCCCATCTGATGGCAAGGTTCTCCAATTCGGTCAAATCCAAGGCGGTGACATTGAGCAAGTCAAGGGCATGACGTACAGTATCGATGCCCTCCTTGGAAAGAACACTCCTACGCCTAGCGTCAGCGGCGCTTCATCTGGAATATCCTCTCTCGAGTCGAGTCGAACTCTTCCTGAGCTATCTGGTGATGAGGAATTGGTGAAGCAGGATGAAGACTTCGCCAAAGTCAACGGCATCTCTTACACCCTACCCGATCTTCTCTCTGGAAACTCTGGTATCAAGACCGGTTCTTCGATAACTGACGAATCGCTCCCCGCATCGCCTCGCATCGAATCTGAGGTTCGAGCTGAGCTGGCCCTTGCTGAGCGACCATGGTACGACATGCTTCGACCCGATAAGAGCACATCTCTATACTACGCCGTTATCTACCTTGCCCCCGGCGACTACCACCGATTTCACTCACCCACAAACTGGGTTGTGGAGCGACGACGACACTTTGCTGGAGAGCTCTACAGCGTGTCTCCTTATCTGCAGCGAACCCTTCCCGGTCTCTTTACCCTTAACGAGCGAGTGGTTCTGCTGGGCCGTTGGCGATGGGGCTTCTTCAGTTACATTCCTGTCGGAGCCACCAATGTAGGCTCCATCAAGATCAACTTCGACCGAGAGCTGCGAACCAACAGTCTCTTGACCGACACCGCTGCGGATCTCGCAGCTGAGGAAGCGGCCAAGCGAGGCGAGCCATACCTGGGCTTCGCAGAAGCAACATACGAGTCAGCCAGCCCTGTTCTGCAAGGACATGCCTTGCGGCGAGGTGAGGAAATGGGTGGATTCCAGCTCGGCAGCACAATTGTACTGGTGTTTGAGGCTCCGGCCGAGCAACGAGACAAAGCCAACAAGCCCCGAGGATGGAGTTGGGCTGTAGAAAAGGGACAGACGGTAAGGATGGGGCAGGCACTGGGCCGGGTAATTGAGGAATAATTGATGCCAATGTACCACGATACATGAGACAGAAAAAAGGGGGGCGCATACTACAGCATATATCTCTACACATGAAAGAGAAACAGATACCAGCATTTTGGAAATCAGCATCATTATCGGGTATATACCTGACATTCGCGGAACATCCAACGAGGCAAAATAAATATTCATTCCTCCAACCAGTGCATGTGACCTGTCCATAAAGTGCTGACACGTTGTGCTTGATTCGGCATTGGTGAATAAAGCAGTCACTCTTTCCCGCGATATGTCCGACCGATATGCATATATTAATTGATGCATAGGTCGTCGCAACAGCCATTGCAACCCAAGTACACGAGGCTCATTTCACTCAAGAGGGACGCTGTCCTTGTATAATGTTTATATTTATTTATTTAAATTTCCCAAGGGCTCTCTAGTCCCACCGCTGGTCCAACTCCGCCCAAATGCAACAGACACTCATTAGTCTGATTTCTGTGACGTCACAGGCATACGCTATATAGGTAATGTTTTATGTTTTATAATTTTGAGGTTTCTTCTATTCAAGCGCCGAAGACCTTGACGCGCTCCTCGAGGGGCTGGTAGGTCTTCTCGCCGGCATCGCCAGTCTTGGCGCCGAAGACGAGCTGGGCATCGAGCTTCCAGGAGGCGGGGAGGCTCCAGGTCTCCTGGACCTTGGCGTCGATGAGAGGGTTGTAGTGCTGGAGGTTGGCACCGAGACCTTCGGCCTCTAGGCCGGTCCAGGTGAGGTACTGCTGGATGGCAGCGGACTGGCCAGCCCAGTGGGGGAACTTGTCGCCGAAGGCGGCGAACTTGGCGGCGTACTCGTCGATGACGGTCTGGTCGGAGAAGAAGAGGACGGTGCCGGCGGCGGCCTGGAACATGCTGAGCTTCTGCTCAGTGGCGGGGTAGGCGTCGGCGGGGAGGATGGCCTTGAGGGCGTCCTTGGCAATGTCCCAGAGCTTGTCGTGCTCAGCGCCGAAGAGGACGACGACGCGGTTGGATTGGTTGTTAAAGGAGGAAGGGGTGTGGAGGGTGGCGTCGTTGACAACCTCCTGGACGCGCTGGTTGGAGATGGGGAGGTCCTTGGTCAGAGGGTAGTAGGAGCGGCGCTGCTTGGCCAGCTGGAACAGGAGATCGGCAGTGAGCTTGGTGGCCATTTTGACGAGTTGTGAGAGAAAGAGGTTTTGTTTTGGTAGGTGTTGTGCGTGTGTGTGTGTGTGTGTGTGTGTGTGTGTGATACAAGAAGGAGACGGACGAGGAAGAGGAAGATGGTCCGCTCTTTTATAACCAATTCACTTCACTTCTTCAAGCTTCTACTTTTCTGTACCCCCCTCCCCTTTCACAAACATATTCGGCCCCGCCTCCTACAATGGGCCAGGTGTCGACGGGCCCGGAGACTGGAGAGAGCAAACCCCGGACAACCTGCTGGTTCGCAATAATGCCATGGACTTGGTGTCCGTCATTCGGCCACGCCCCACCACCCCTCTTCCATGTTCCGGTTCCGCCACGCCACGCCAACCGCCGCCAGAGACAAGCCGCCATGTCCCCGAGAAACGTCCTTCAAAAGCATCAAGGTACGTACTGTGCTCGCAGAGAGGTCCGGGACGGTGAATCGACAGGATCAAGCTGCGTCTTGGCTAATGCACAGTGCCCCTCAGTTATGGCATCAGTCCCGCGCGGCTAAACCATCCCTGGTCTCTGCGACTCTGATCTCGAAAA